>CP092863.1:215095711-215110687 GCA_030710605.1 Cordylochernes scorpioides | reverse complement strand
GGAAGGGAGACTATCCGGCGGTTAGAAGGAAATATAATTGAGGTAGTGATGGGATTTAATTACTAGGAAAATTGGATCACGGGAGATATATAGAACGGTGGTTTCATACCTATCTAGCCCAATTATTTTACATTATGTAAAATAGATTCCTTTATTTTCCTATATAGCATCTCCACACATTTGTAAGTTTGTTCTTTTCTTCCGTCATCCTTCTAAAGCTTCTATGTTTTATCTTACAGAAAGCTTTGACACACAGAATGATGACCTATTGAGACATACTTACTGCCATTATGCAGAAGAAATGCCTTCGTTTTGACACGTCTATAAAGAAATTTCAAACTTTCACGCACCACGCTGTATATTAAACATATCCAACAATCCAGAGACATTGTTTGGTCTCCCTAGCCTCTACAACAGCAACAATCCTCTCTCATTGGCATATCTTCAAATATATTTAAAATATTTTCTTAGATCTCTGAATGAACAATAATCTCAGGAGCTATATCTGGAGAATAAGAGTGTTGGGTGATGATTATAAAACTGGCATCCGTCGATTGAATTAGATTTAATGGGATATTACCGCTTGCTATTCGGCCGATCTATTTCAACAAAATCATTCACTTTATATATATAAAATATCTTTTTTGTAATCTTGAGATATGAGATATGATTAGTCTTTCTTTGTGATGATGATAAATAATAGCTCTAATCGTGGCTCAAAACCAATTGCAAAATATCAAATAATTAATGGTCAGGCTAGATATTTATGTAACAACCCCGTTATGTATATATGTCTAGATATATGTAGATATTGAGAGAGAGAAGAGAGATTGTCATTAGCCCACAAAAAAACACACAAAAAACACTACTTTCAACAAAACGAGAAGAATGATGACAATCAAAAAGAGCATGGCTCTCCTCCTGGAGCGTGGAGGGGGGTGTGACCTCCTTGGTGCGTTGGGAAGCGCTAGGTCTAACGACTGGAGCCGTCGTCCTGGTGGATTTAGGGCGGGTGTTTGGCGCGAGTGCGCGCCGTTCCTGTCCGGTCCGGGCACAAAGGAAAGAATGATGTCAAACATCAACTACGATGGTTTGCCTACACGATTATTTCTGAAAATACTGGGAGAGTTCTACGACCTGACTGTATTTATACACTCATGGACAAAGCTTAAGGAAGTTTAATATTTTGATGCTGAGAGTCTGCTGTAAAGGTCCACACAGTTTCACCAAAGAACGACCAGAGAAAAATGAGATTCCGATATGAAAGTATATAAAATATTTTGTGATATTCTGTTTTCTCTCCAATATACTCATGGACAAAGGAAGTTGTACCTTTTAACATGTATATCTGGATTCAGACAATAACTCTGAAAGATATTTGATACACAGTGATCTTTATTGAAGACACACGAAATAATAAAGTGTGAACAAAATTGCCTCAGTCTCTTTCAAAAAAAAAAATATATATATGTTATATTAAAATATTATTTTATTTTAAATTATAATTTCATAGATTCAAATACTCTGCTAAATCGACCGCCAGAGGTCACTCTTCCCTATAAAAACTCATTGTTGTTTTATCCCAATGGCCGGCTCAAAACTTTTGTACATTATGTAAATAATATTTTGTTTTTCCTTATTCTACTCACCTTAAGCCAGGCATTACTTTTATCAAATTATGTTCTTTTATATATTCCTTTAGTTCAATTAAATTACTGATCAAAATTATTTTATTATCATACTTTCAAGATTTAACCACGACTGCATTAATATAGTATGATCCTCAACATGATCAAAAATCAACAGAAATATCATTTTTATATATAAGTCGATATACATTATATATATATATATATATATATTAATAGTAATTTTTTATATTTGGAAAATAGAGGAAAAGTAAACTACAAGTATTAAGAACAACAGATTTTGAATTAATTTTGAGTCAGAACAGCAAGCTAATTCTGTATCAAATAGTATAGTTATGAAAATTTTTAAAATTAATAATTTTTTTTATTTAATTTAAATGTGTGAGGTTTGTTTTTTTAATTTTTTGTAATAAATAATTAGTTAGATTATATTTTTTAAAAAGAAAAAAAAAGTAACACCAGCAAAGCATCGGCAGTTACGCGTCATAGGCTGGGTGAAAAAAGGAATAAGCGAAGAGAAAGTTTTAAAGAGAAGAGCAAAGACAGAACCATGATAATAATTTTCCAAATATAAAATAAAGCTAATTAGAGAGAGAGAAGTATTTTTTTTTTTGCTCTATTTTTTCTCTCTTGATGAAAGAAGTTAGATTTTTGTTAATTTTTTTTTGGGGAATTTTTTTATTTTTTATATAAGCTTATTTTAAAGACAATCTAGTGTAAATGTGGAGGACACGATATAAGATAATATATTACATTAGGAAGGATGAAAACCTTAAGGGTTAGACCAGTTGAAAACCATAAAGGTTAGACCAGATGGAAAGAGGATGGTACTCAGGTGGGCCTCTTCATGTCGAAAATTTATTTATAGGCATTAACCGTTTCCCCCTGGGTGAGTAGATTTGGCTTGTGATGTTAATTGTAACATACATATATTGAATTTTAAGTTGATAACATGAACCGAAATTCAATACATATAAATGAATGATCTTCAATAATGTTAACAGCAATACTGACTTCAACTGAAACGCGCAATTTGATTAATACTTTCACTTGTAGGCAATGATGCAACTAACAAGAGTCACATCATCTATCTCACTTGATTTACTAACACTAACTACATTCCGCTAATCTATATAATGAATAATTTAATTATAGGTAAATACTATTGAAATCATAACATTCATAAGGAATGTTATCACACTAATTAAGTGTACTTATAAGCCATTATAAATATTTTCAAAGAAATTTTCTTTTATTTTTCCACCTCATCTTTCTCTCCTTTCCTAATTTTTTTCCTTTTTTTTTTGTTTTTTTTTTTGTGTTCCTTGTTCTTTTTTCTTCACCCCTTTTAATTGGACTTAAAACAAATAATAATTAAGATTTTAAATTAATAAAATAAAAAAAATTCCATCTACACTAATAGAAACTATTAAATTCAATATTCTGAAACACCAATACCATACTGATAAAGCACAATTTGGATTATAGATTATAAACACAAGGTAACAGGACCGAGTCCGAGTGAATGAGTGGTGTGTGGCATTTCGGTAGCGACGTTGTGGCCCTTTTCAGACTTGTCTGAGGATTGTAGCGACGCTGATGCCGAAACGTCGCACATTGTTTATTTGTTTGGATTTGTTCTTTTTACCTTTGCTTACCAATACCATACCTTTATTTCTGTGTTTTCTCTAATTCTTACTTTGTTTGATCCTTTAAATTTATACGATAACTTTAGAATATATTTTTCTCTCCTTATAGCATACATAACAATTATCTATGCGTGTTCAATCTTTATAAAGGAGGTATAGAGAATGAACATTCAATCTAATTGATATGAAGCATTAAAACTTAAATTCCTAAACTTCCTTATTTAGCAGAAATAACAGGTAATGGTCCTCATATATTATATTTAAAAAAAAAAGTATAGATAGAACTATATATAGAATATACGGTTCCGTTAGGACCAGTTCAAATAAATTGATGATGTGAGTTATTATGGGAAAGCATTTTCACCATCTTCAGACAAGGGACTTATGTCTTTGTCTGATGAAGCTGATTTTTCCATTTATGGTATGACGCACATTCTTAACTTGTTTGAATTTAATCGTACTTTCTTGTAGTTCCAATTAATCCTTATCCTCTCGTACTACTAATATCTTATTATTTTCCTGCAGTCCTATTATTTAGAGTGTATGAACACAATTTGGACTATAATCTGAACCTACCAACATCAGACAAAGTTTATTTTTCTATGTTCTTTAATGTTAGATTTCCTGTTCCCTTGTCGACGCACATTGTTAAAGGCTTGGGATATGATCATTTTTTCCTATATTTATAATAATCATTTAACTGTATTACTAATTTCTTATCAGTCTCTTACAGTCCTTATACCCAAAAAGAATAAACACAATTTGATTTAAAGTTTAACACTAAGGGATAAGTATGTATCAATCTGATTAAGTCTAGGGAACCGAATAAATTTAACTTCTGAACTGAAAAAACATTTTTTGAGTTAGGTTTGAAAGTGCAGAAGATGACAATGTCTTAGTTCATTAGTTGATTTTTGTAGTATCTAAGGCTCAGCTATTACCCTAGCTCCGTTCCAACCTAAATTTGCTTTCTATTTGGTCGAAGAGGCATGGTTTGGCAGTAATGGAGTAAGGGCCGAAACTGCTGCTCAGGTCTTCATCTGAAGAGGCCCACCTGAGTACCATCCTCTTTCCATCTGGTCTAACCTTTATGGTTTTCAACTGGTCTAGCCCTTAAGGTTTTCATCCTTCCTAATTTAATATATTATCTTATATCGTGTCCTCCACATTTGCACTAGATTGTCTTTAAAATAAGCTTATATAAAAAAAATCCCAAAAAAAAAAAATTAACAAAAATCTATCCTCTCTCATCAAGAGAGAAAATAGAGCAAAAAAAATACTTCTCTCTCTCTAATTAGCTTTATTTTATATTTGGAAAATTATTATCATGGTCCTGTCTTTGCTCTTCTCTTTAAAACTTTCTCTTCGCTTATTCCTTTTTTCACCCAGCCTATGACGCGTAACTGCCGATGCTTTGCTGGTGTTACTTTTTTTTTCTTTTTGAAAAATATAATCTAACTAATTATTTATTACAAAAAAAATTAAAAAAAACAAACCTCACACATTTAAATTAAATTTAAAAAATTATTAATCTTAAAAATTTTTCATAACTATACTATATATATATACCGTATATATGTAGTATATTTTGAGTTAGATAGTTCACAACCTTCTTCTGATATTTATTATAACCCCATATCTATATAAAAATATGTATCGACCTTGTAACAATGGAAGTGACAAATAAACAAAGAGGTAAAGGTAGACTAGACGGCGACAAAGGCCAGACGACGAAAACAACCCGGCGCCGGACAGGTGGCGTGATTATAGGAACCAATCAGGACTCTCCACCATATGCGGGAGTCCAGTATAAAAAGGCCCAGAAATTAGACAAAGCAGTTGTTTTCAGAGTGACGCCGTTATACGGTCGGTCGGATCTCTCACCCCCCCTTCCATCCGTGAGTAGGCTTAGGGCATCCGCGGCGCCCGTGGTTCGACTGCCTTCGTCCGTGGTCTACCTCTACTTCTTGGAGCTGCCATCTAGACCTGCCTCTGTCCCTTGCTGTCCCCGTGCGGGAATCCCATCACGCACCCACGACCACGACTGCCCAGTACATTCCACGTCGGCTTACTCGGGATTACTACATATATATATAGACATCAAAGACTTTCCACTTAAGTTTTATCCACGAGTGTAAAATTATAAAAGTAGAATGAGCTTTATATATATATATATTTAGAGAAAAAAAGAACACTAAATAATTTAGATTCTTTCCTACGGATGGCACGCTAATTCATTAAATTTAATTTATGCCTAACAGACCATTTTGTTTTTATTGTTTGCGGCTGAGAAATTCTATTTAAGATCACATAATTTTATAAATATTTCATCTCTTTTTTCAGCTAACGGCCCTAGTTTACTTGAAGGCCTTTACCAGAATTTCTCCTCCCAAGTTGCCGACATTATAGAAGAATGTATTTACACATCTAAAAAGCAATTCGACTTACAAAGATGTCAGAGCCCCGTTTGGTTACTTGAACTCGCTGGTAGTGTCATCGAAAAGCTCTATTTAAACTTTAATTTAAAAAAGTGTTCAATGAGGGATTTGAACCCGAGTCGTAGTTGTAGAAAATCTAGAGTAAATTCTATTACGCCCACCCAAGAATGACTTTAATGAATATCGGTGAACCATCTAAATATAATAATTAAATTTACATATAAACACGACTTTTTCACAAATATACAAAGTTTGATACTTTCTTCAATACTTTACTTGCGAAACCGCTTAGAGGGTTCACCACTAATAATCCAGATTCCTCCCAATATTTTTTGTATCACAGAAAGGTCAGTTTGCTTTTTAATTGTAAGAATAATAATTCACGCTTAATTAATTATTCAGTAAAAACTATTGTGTGAAGTTAGGAGTAAATATGTAAAAACAATTTATGCAAAAGAAAAATCAATATATCTTTTGGCTTAAGGTCAGTAGCCAATATCCGTCCAGTAATAATAAACTCGCTAAGAGAACAAGCGTCCAATATGATGGTGAGAATCTGTGAGAATGAAATACAAATAAATTCAACTAAATTAAACTCTTAGAATAAAAATAACAAAATATAACGACGATCGAAGAGGAGTGTAAGAACTTTTATAGAAAGTTCTTATAAGACACTACTCTTCATTCGTCGTTATATTTTGATACAAATAAATTCAGTCACAAAAATTCTGCAATAAGTTATTATATTGAGTAAAATCAATCATTCCTCCAGGGAAAAGTGTCTTTTCACAAACATTTTTTATATTTCTCTAGATTTCGGGCACGTACGTCCTTCTACAGCAGAAAACCTGGTATAATGATACGCCAATAGAACACGAGTTAAATATAATCGGATACTATTTTACATATTTTTATGAAGTTCTATAGATATAAAAAATATTATTTTTACATATTAACTATTATACAAATTGAGACAAAATATTTTTAAAATATATATCTCTAATAAAAATATTGATGCAGGGGATTAACTTATAGAAGTTCTTATATATTATTTTTTATTATTATATATTATTATTATTTTATTTCCAAAGCGCTATATCCCGCAAAGGATACTTGCGCCAAACAAGGAGAAAAGTTTATTTACATAAGTTATTTACATTATTCAGCGCATGAAAACATTTGAGATCCAGATTTTGTAGAAAGTTTAGAATGTATTTACAAAATGAATTGAACTTTAAATATGATTTTTTATCGGAAATCAAATCGTTAAGTTCACAAACAATACGTACTAGAAGAATACATCTAGCAATATCCATGTCTCCACATTCATAACAGAAATAACTGACAATAAATCAATAAAACAGCATCTTATCAGAATACGTCAGTTCGTCGCATATTTATTATCTGTTAGCCATTTTCTTTGCTACTATCAGCGATATATTCACATATCTCGGTTTTTTAATGTTTGACCGTGGACCCGTCACTTTCTCTTCTAGGTTAAATAGATATATAGATCTAAAAATTGTGTTCTACCTTTTTTAAACTATTTCAAAAATATATATCTACCATATATCATTATAAAAATTTGGAAATTTTGTTTATTTTATCGTATTTATTTTCAATCACTCTCACACACACACACAAATAAGAGGCGTTTGAAAAATGTAACGTTGTGAAATACTTTCGTTGTTTTTTTTTTTTTTTCATGTCATCTCAGGGTTTGGAAGGAGTACTGTTGTCCCTAAGGTATAAGAAATTATTGTTGTCTCCTTGACAGAATATCTAACCATCAAGTTCCTCTTCCTTGGCTGACCTCAACACATCTCTCCCAATATAACCAATCCTCTACTCTCATGATGTGTCCATAATAGGTTCCAGTCTTAGCTTGATCAATCCTGGGTTCTGTTGAAATGCTCTGGCTGATATCTTTCGAGGGTGAGAAAATAAAGAGTGAATGAATTCCTCAAGATAGTAAACAAACTATCTAGTAAAGCCACTTCTCTTTAACTTTCTAAAAACAAATCCTAAATATTCCAGACTGCTCTACCTGCTTGGGAATCACCATCCAACAACAACATCCAAGGAAGAAATCGATCAGTCTTCAACTTGAAATTCTATTCAACTCAGTGGGAGATGTGTTTACATATTTTCTTTTTTTGACAACTTGATACTTTATCTGATTATATTTTATTTTCATATAAGACACAATAAGAATATACATATTATAGATAGAACCTACCGTGTGTCAAAATATGAATTTACCAACTTGTCAAAACTGATTAAGGATCAATATCATAAATGAATCTGCTTGAAAGCAAAGACCCTCTAACTAGATGACGCTTTCCTAGTTCTTTATATCTATTTTAGACGGGAGAAAGAAATGCCGTTCCTTTCAGATTTTGTGTTTCCTTATTCAAAAATTGATATCAATATAGGTAGCTAAGCATTAGTTCGTCACACATGCGACGGAGTCTGTATGTGGGCACTTCACATTGACATTTGTCTGACCTCTCTTTTCCACATCAAGAATCTATCAACAAAACGGCTGAGAGCGTAGGACCGCTGGTGCGAAATCTACGGCGATTTAAAAAGTGAAATGACTCTGCGCATGCGTCAAGTCGATTACACCAGATGGAAGCGGGAGACAAAAGGGAGCCAAAAGTGAACATCGACCCCATATATACATATATACCCATATTTAAAAAAGGCCCCTTTCCTGACAAAATTATAAACGAAATCTATACACCATCTATTAATCGTCTCTACAATCTAAGCAGACTCGGGCCGGTGACAAAACTAAGATTGCAAAGACGGTCAATAAATGGTGTATAGCTTTCCATCTACACTCATGGACAAAATTTAAGGAATATGTATCTTTTATCAAGTACTAGCGGGCGTACCCGGCTTCGCCCGGGTTTTACCCGAGTAAAGGTTTGTCTAACGAATCTCTCGATAAAGTGAACATTTTTTCCCGGTCCCTTGAAAAATACTCGATAAGTTGAATAAAATCAATATTAATTGGTTCCCTCGGTAATTGGAAGTTAAAGGAATAGTATCTTGCCTTGGAATGGTATCATTATTCTTGTCTCAAATAAATTGCCGTGTCATCCTGAATTTTGTCTTTCCTAATTTTCTACATTACAAAATCATCGTATCATCATGATAATATTTAGAGCAGATTGTTGAATTATAACAGATAAATTAGAATATTTATCTTGATTATTTTAAAGCGAAAAGTTATTTCAAAAATTTTATTCGCTAGAAACCTTCCCAGTACTATACTAAATAACTTCCCAAAGTTTCATGGCGTTCCAATGAGTGGTTTGGTCAGGCATAAAGGACAAACAGACACACACACACACACACACACATACATTCATTTTTATATATATATATATATATATCAAAATTCAGACAATAACTCTTAAATATATTTGATACACAGGGACCTTTATTAAAGACACGCGAGTTAATCAAGTGTGAACAAAATTGCCTGTCAACTTAAAAAAAAAAACAGACAATCGGTCAAAGACTTTCCACTTCCTTAAGTTTTATCTATGAGTGTATTACGGAGGAGAGAAGTCCTTTATTTTATGCTGTATATGCTTTAAAACGTTTAAAGCTGATATTATAGTGATTAGAAAAAAACAAATTTTTATCGAAATTATTTTTATATATGGTACCCTTTTTTTTAATGTTGAACTTTTCTATTTTATACACTTAATAAAATAGCCTAGAAGGAATCAATAACATCAATATGAGCAATAGTTACCCAGAAATAATTTGAAAAAATAAAAAATAAAATTCCTAAATTAAAAGAAACTTTTCACCTGAATTTTATTTTTTATTTTTCAAATAAATTTTAAATGCTTATCAACAGCTTTTTTACGCGGAAATTATTTTTAAAATCAATTGCACACAGGTGATATAAACGCACACCTGTATTTTTTTTTTTTTCTAATATTGGGAAGTCCTGGCTCATCAGTGACGAACCCTTCCAACGGTTTCGCCAATTAAATTTACCATTTTATTTTTCTAATTGTGAAGTAAGGTAATTGTTTATCTTTAAAAATCAATATACGTTTCAGAATCGTTTCTAAATTTGAATATTTGAAATGGCGGGAATTTAATTCTATTCAGACGACTACTACAGGGAAAATCGTATGAATGAAAATAAGTGAAGAAAGAAAGAAATGTCGGTTCAAACATCATCATCTTAATCAAATAGAGAAGCCTGGGTTTGAAAAAAAAAACAGAAAGGATGAGAGAGTGATTAAAAGATTTTCCAAGTCATAAATTCTTCACAAGAATTCAAATAATCGACTGGAGAATATTGCTGATTTCGACAGTAAAATTAAATAGAAATTTATTTGACTGGAAAAGATATAAAACGGGTTTTATGAGGCGGTAAACTTACATACCCAATCACTCTAAAATAATTCATCGATTCTCAGCGAATATATTTAAGGATGAGCCATTATTGTGTGCATTCTAGAATAGGAATTAACACTCTCGATATCCTCAACATTTTATGGATCCCATATTGTAATGAACTATTGGGGAGAGAGTATGGCTCATCACACTTATATATATATATATATATATAACCCTTTTTCGCAATTTTACTTGTTTACCGTTCGATTTAATAATCTATAAATTAGAGATATAAATGAAATAGCCAATGATAAAAACATCTGGAATTTCATGTGATCCCCGTCATTCTATAATAACCTATTAGACATATTTATTTCACTTTGACAAAATATTTATTTCAGGGGGTTATATATATATGTAAATGTATATGGTAATTTAAATCAACAACCCTATATTGCATAATACTTATAACAAGATTGTCATGTTGTATATAGAAACACATCTATAAATAATTATACGCATGATTGACATGTGTCATTACATCACCATATGTAATGTACTTTGTAGAAACTGAGGATAAATAAATAAAACTATGTAATAGATTAAGAGCTGAGTTAAAGCAAGATTGAGAAGTTCAAAAACGTCTAAAATCGAGAGAGAAATACAACAACCCTAAAAAGGAATTTGGCAAGTCGTTGCCATCGGGGTCAAAGGGTGCAGAATAGCGCAGACGCCCCCACGCCCTTTGGACCCGTTCAAAGTTCAAATTCTCGCATGTCTCCCTCCTCGGCAAAGGTATATAAAGCCTCGGTTTTAGCCGAACTCAGACAGTCACTTTACCATCGGCGTGAGTCCTCGTCGGTTGTACCCAGGACCATCTCAACGACCATGTAGAACAGTAAGAAATATTCAATCTCCATCTTGCTCTTAGCTCGACTCCTATATGTTCATGGAACTTTCCTACTACAGCTGTGTCTCTTCGTTTTGTGTTTGTGGATATTCCCAAGCTTTCTACTCTGCCTCGACCACGACTGCCTGTACTCTGTGAGAACTGTTAAAGGTCCTCCAAGGTGCAGAGAGGTACTGGAAAACTCTCCACGCCCTGACTGTCCCTCTCGGTTACTACAGGTTTGACCCACGGTTACCACATGTATGTATATACTCATGGACAAAACTAAAGGAAGTGGAAGGTGTTTGATGTCGCCGATCGTTTCTCTCTCTCTTTTTTTTTTTTTTTTTTAAAGGAGAAAGAGGCAATTTTGTCCATACTTGGTTATCTCGTGTGTCTTCAATAAAGGTCACTGTAATATCTTTCAGAGTTATTGTCCCGATATATACGCTAAAAGGTACAACTTCCTAAAGATTTGTCCATGAGTGTATACATAAGTTTTCAAGGCAAAAGTTAATATTATAGCGAGTTTAGGTTAAAGCGAGGTAAACGTTGGAAGTTAAAAGAAGCAAATATTAGTCGCTATTGTTATACAAGTTATTAACATTGTTATACTTGTATATTCTTCCACATTACACAAAAATATAATCGAATAACATCGAAAATGTACATCTTCAAATCGATTCTTCATTTTTAAATCAAATTTAAAATATATTGTCATCCTAATCAATCCAGAAGTTTAATTATTCTTTTTTGCAATTATATACCCCAAAATTATATAAAACTATATTTCTTTAAGACAAAAAAAAATTTTTTTTTTCCAATTTTTTACAATTTAAAATAATATTTTAAAAGATATTTTTTGTGCAGCGTATATTTTAAAGCTTAAGTAAACATTTTGATTACTTTTTATACGTAATTCTAAACTTCTCAAGAGAGTCGTACAATAATACGCAAATAATCTATCTAAAAGATTGAACAAAATTTTCAATTTGAAAAAAAAAAAAACGGAAAAAAAAATCAATTAACTTTTGGAATCAAAACTCTATTTTAGGGATACTTTTTTGTCACACTATTCAATCCAAAGTTTTTTTTAATCGATTTCTTCCAATTACGTCGAAAAATTTTGATAGAATTGCCAGTCAAGTCACGATATGGCAAATAATGAAGCGGCACCTTTAATTGAGGCTAGTTCAAACTTCCCCAAAGTTTTCTGTCAACACTTCTCTAATTGGCTTTTATCTAAATTACCTTTTTTTTTTTTAGCTTCTCTTGATGCAAAATAGACAAATTTATTGAAACCCTCGCTAGGTATATATATTGGAAAATTACATTTTCTATTATATATCGGGTATATATAGAGAGTCTAAAATTCCTAAAATATTTTTTTCTGTGTAAAAAAAAAAAGTGGATTAACCCATTTTTAAAGCATATATATATAAATTATTTTAATAATTATATTTTTAATATATCTTAATATACACACACACTTGTAAATTAATAATAAAGTTTTTAAAAACGAATTGGAAGTATGTTTCTTTATTAAAAATCGGCGAGCTTTCGAACATTTTAAACCCTTTCTCAGGCCTACTTCTGAAGAAGAGTTAACGTTCGAAAGCTTACTGAATTTTAATATAGAAACATACTGTCATTCGTCTGTTTTACTTTTTTTACTAATTACCTTTTTGGGGAAATTTCTATATATATATATCAATTTTATTTTCTTGAAATGCGGTCGTATACAGGTAGGTTTTTGATAGATTTTTTGCCAAGTTAGTTCTGTGATTTATTGAATACGTATGTACAGCTCAGAAACTCTCTAAGATGTATTGCTCGATGCATTTAGGAAATGTCTTTATGAATATAGGTGCTTATATTTCCGCATATATTAACGTAAAGTGGCGGGAGAGGATGGTATTCATATACAAAAAGAGGCACCTTTCCCTTTAAAAATACAATGAAACAATCCATTTGGTGTATCACCCCAGTAAGAAGATTGGTGAGATAACGAATATGCCACAACACTATATACTTGAGTAGAAACTTAATTACATCGGTATACATAACATAAATCATTAGGACGAGGGGAGAGTGTCTTTTCAAACTTATCACTATGGATAGAACACGAGAGCACGCAAGTTTTGTCCATGAATGTATACTATTGAAAAATATATAAGACTACACTTTTCACATATTAGGCATCATTTGTAAGTGCAAAGTCGAACTCTTTTCACGTGTGTAGACATGTGGTGCACTTACAGTAAAAGCAGTCACCTACTTCTACCCACCATGATTATCATGACCTGTACCACGTGTACTAGGGATAAGCAAAAAAAAAACATATTAGGCATATGTTTACTGAAACCTATTTTTTTATAATTATTCTAAAATTATAGCTGTTCTGATCATTTTATTCGCTGTTTCTTTTATTTCCATAGTAGTTTCTCCTTCTAGCACAGATCCCATCTTGAACTTGGCTGGTTTTCTCTGCTCTTCAAAATAAACTCACTTTCTTGTAGATGTTTTAAATGGATTTTTCCAAAAAAAAACGCACGTTTATTGTTCAGATATAAAAATAGCCTCGAATTTCTCAATCGTATGTATGTGCGACATGCTAAGATCTGAGATAATTTATAATACTTTGATTTGCATATGTAACGAATATATATATATATTTTTTTCAATTTTAACAATCGTTTTCCTATATATCCTATTGTTTTCCTATAGTGCAATTTTAATGAATCTCTAACCATGTTAAATTGTCTCTTTTGCATATATATTTTCTAATAATTGTTTCAGGCGTATCAAAGGCCAGTCTATACAATTGTGATTTGAGCAGTTATCATCCGTAAAGAGGTATTCAGCTGGTAAAAAAAGCAAAATAAAACATAAATATCGGCTCTGATATTGGATTTTAATTGTATTTATTGCTTTATATATCTCTAGCAGATCAATACTACCGTTTATGCTGTTAATTTGTTCAGATATTATAGATTCTATAACCAATATTTGCTGCTTATTATGGATATTTCTGTAATGTACTGTAGGTTCTGATAAATTGAAAGTATGACCTGTTATATGTGTTGTACTATTAATGATAAGGGGTCGGTTGAAGGATGGTCTAAACCGTTAGTTTTCGACTGCTACGACCCGGGTTCGATTCCCGCATTGGACTTTTTTTTCTGATAAAAAAAAATGCCCCAATGGCCCCCGATTCTTGCAAAACGTCCAACCCCACCAGCGAGTGCAAGTAACCAAACGGGGCTCTGGCATATTTGTAAGTGCAAAGTCGAACTGCTTTTCATATATTTACAGTAAAAGCAGTCACCTATTTCTAACCACCATGATTATCCTGGCTTGTACCACGTGTACTAGGGATAAGCAAAAATATATATATTAATGACAATGGGTTATCTCTGGTAAAATCGACTAAATTGAACTAATTGTAAGACACTCCTCTTCAATCGTCGTTATATTTCACAATGGGTGTTATAATTATAATTTTTAATATTCCTACCGTGTTCTATAAGCTATAATATGCAAGCTAGAGAAATAAAAAATAGTAAAGAAACTTGGCCCTGGATTGTTTGTTGGTTTTATTAAATTGTAAAGTCAGGGATGAACATGTATTATACATTATATCTCGCATAACACGCATACAAAATTAACATATGTCTTCAACATATGAAGTTTTAATAATTAAAATTGACATCAAAAGAATAAAAAGAGAAAGAATTATCTTGTGAAGGCTTATAAAAAATTCATTTACAATTTTAAAAGGTTTTAAACCAAACTTATAACATTATCCTTAAAATTTGTAAATGTTATTATATAGACAAAAAGTAATTTTTAAATTGAATTATCAAATGTATTAACTTTTTTTAAAGTGCCATATGAGCAAACAAACTTTTTAAATTAAATTTTTAAAGGGCAATAAAATTGAATCCTTAACCTATTACACAAAACTTTTAAGTCGA